>JAVKPL010006052.1:0-24986 GCA_032173675.1 Gastrolobium villosum | reverse complement strand
CGTTGACTCGATTGACACGAAAGGATACTCCTTTTGTGTGGACCCAGGAATGTGAGGACTGTTTTCTGCTACTTAAAGAGAAATTGACTACTGCTCCGGTGTTGACTCTACCTGATCCGGAGGGTGAGTTTGTGATATATTGTGATGCTTCTAAGAAAGGTTTAGGGAGCGTGTTGATGCAGGAAGGAAAAGTGATTGCTTATGCGTCTAGGCAGTTAAGGCCGCATGAAGAAAATTATCCGACGCATGACTTAGAATTGGCTGCTATTGTGTTTGCCTTGAAGATTTGGAGGCATTTTCTGTATGGAATGAAGTTTGCTGTGTTCAGCGACCATAAAAGCTTGAAATATTTATTTGATCAGAAGGAGCTGAATATGAGGCAGCGTAGATGGGTTGAATTCTTGAAAGATTATGACTTTGAGCTGAAATACCACCCTGGAAAGGCCAATGTTGTGGCAGATGCATTGAGTAGGAAGTCTGTTAATTTATCTCATATGATGATGTGGGACAATGAAGTGATTGAGCAATTCCGTGATATGAAAATAACGGATTTCTTTGCAGGAAGAATGTGTGATATGGAGTTGACTCGGATTGAGAACGAGTTGCACGAGAAGATTAAAGAGACCCAGATTCGCAATGAAAGTATAAAGTATTTGAAAGGCCAGAGTGGCATATCTGTTAATGAACAGGGATTGTTACTATATCAGGGCAGGATTGTTGTGCCCAAGGAACTCGCAGAGGAAGTTATGACTGAGGCCCATAAGGGTCAATATGCTATCCACCCAGGTGCCACAAAAATGTACCAAGATTTGAAAGTTAAGTTCTGGTGGCCTGGGATGAAAAGGGATGTTGCCGAGTACGTGTCTAAGTGCTTGGTTTGTCAGAAAGTGAAAATAGAGCATCAGAAACCTGCTGGATTACTTCAGCCGCTGGATATACCTGAATGGAAATGGGAGAGTATTTCAATGGATTTTGTTGTGGGATTGCCGCGAACTCAAGCTGGTTATGATTCAATTTGGGTTATTGTGGACCGACTCACGAAGTCTGCACATTTTCTACCAGTACGAGTGGATTTCACCACAGAGAAGCTGGCTACATTGTATGTAAAGGAGATTGTTATACTCCATGGGATACCGATTAGCATTGTGAGTGATCGGGACCCGAAGTTTACTTCACGATTTTGGGGAGCTTTGCAGCAGGCTTTTGGCACTCAGCTTCGACTGAGCACTGCTTATCACCCGCAGACTGATGGTCAGACTGAGAGGACCATACAGACACTTGAGGATATGCTGAGAGCATGCACACTGGAACAGGGTAATGCTTGGGATAAGTACTTACCACTGGTGGAATTTTCTTATAATAACAGTTTTCATTCCAGTCTGGGTATGGCACCATATGAGGTTTTATATGGCAGGAGGTGTCGTACGCCCACTTGTTGGACTGAGGTAGGCGATAAAGAAAGATTTGGTCCGGATTTTGTGCAGGAAACAACAGTGCAAATTGAAATGATTAGAGAAAAATTGAAACAGGCACAGAATCGGCAGAAAAGCTACTATGACAATAAGCATAGACCGCTGGAATTTGAGGAAGGTGACCATGTTTTTGTACGTTTGTCGCCGGTCACAGGTGTTGGCCGTGCGTTGGGTGTGAGGAAGCTGAGTCCACGATTCATTGGGCCATATCAGATTATGAAAAGAGTAGGATTGGTGGCCTATCAGCTTGCCTTACCCCCTCAGTTGTCTAATTTACATGATGTTTTTCATGTGTCGCAGTTGCGACGTTATGTTCCGGATGAATCACATGTGGTGATACCGGATAATATTGAAATTAGGGAGAACTTGAAGACTCCCATCGGTCCTATTGCAGTGTTGGATCGCAGTGAAAAGCGATTGAGAAGTAAAGTGATTCCCATGCTGAAGATTCAGTGGGAAGGCCGCACACCTGAGGAGGCTACTTGGGAGCGGGAGGACGAGATTCTCCGGCTGTATCCTGAGTTAGCGAGCAGGTATGATTTAATTTTGCGGACAAAATTTCAAAAAGGTGGGGTGAATATAACACCTCATATATTTAAATGTGCATTTTAAATATTATATTGAGAAATGAAAGTTGGTGGATTAGTGAAAATCCATGAATTATGGCCAAAATGGGCAAAAAGGGCAAAATGGTAATTTGCCAACCGTGTGTTAAGAGGCAAAAATACTGAGTTAGAGATTTCAAATGACAAAAGTAATGCTGGAAATGGAATCAGGGCAGAAAATTGAGTAAATAGGCAAATTTGGGAAAAATTGATGAATAGTGAATTTTTAGTGTTAAAATACTGAGGTGTGAGTGTACCAATAGGTGTGAAATTTTTATCAATATTTTGGAGAAATAAAAATATGTCATGGACTGGAAAAATATTTAGATTAAGGATGTGTGATCGGAATTTTTATCGGAGTTAAAGTTAGATCGCGTGTGGGACCCGTGTGACCGAAGTCACTTGGCCCCACCTCCTTTTTCTTTCCTTCTTTCCTTCTTTTCTCTCCATCTCTCGCGCGCTCTCTGTGAAAAGAAGAGGCCAAACCCCATTTCTTCACATTTCTTCCCATTTCTTCGTTTCTCCACCGAATCGCTTGATTTTGGTGTTGAAATCTATCGTAAACAACCTTCCAAAGCCATTGGTAACACTTAGAAGCCTTGAATCCACCTCTTTGGCCGCGTTTTTGGCAAACTCAGATTCGACCCATTAGAGTTTTTGGAGATTTCTTGGAGTTTTGATCTTCAAATGGTTTAGTGAAGCCTTGGTGGTGATCATACAACACATTGTAAGTATATTTGTGGTCTTTTGATGGTTGATTTCTTAGATCTATGAATTTGTGTTCAAAGCTTTGATTTTAGATGTGTGATGATAGAGAGCCCAAATGGAAAAATGCTATTAGATGAAAAGGCCTGAGAATCATGTTTGTAAGCTAGAAATGCTATGTTAATTTTTGGTGAAAAATATAGGTTTTTAACTTAGAGGAATTTGAGGAATTTTCATGAAAAATGAGTTTTGGTGTAATTTGGATTTGATGATTGTTGTAGGGTGCCTCACACGGTTGGAATTGTGAAAAGTTAAATTGGAGCATACGTTTGGAACGGATTGCTAAGTATTGAGGTAAACTCTTGGAACTTGGGTTTAATCCCTAGTGAGCTCCACCACACCTAGAGGAAGGTTGTGGTTGGATTATGTAGTTATGACATGGTGTGATTGTGTGCTTGTATGCATATTGCTTGTATTTTGTGAAAATTGTTTGGTCACTGGCCAGTTGACGTGTGTTGGTTTGGACATCCGCTGGGTTCGTCCTACGGGAGAATGCCAGTTGGAGATGCCATGGTGTTGACTCTGGGAGCGACATCAGGATGATCCAAGCGGGGGACGTCCGTCGGATAGGGCTCATGAGGAGTTCCGGTTGGGTATTGCCATGGAGTCTTCTCAACCATGGGAGAGGCGCCAGGACTGTCTCGGGAGTTATATGATGGAGTCCTTGAACATGAATCCATGAGTGGATGTTCTTGGGTGTCTCCAGGTGGATGGTGATATTGTTTTACTTGCATAGCATATTATGTCATTTTGATACATTTTAGTGAGCCATGGAGTGGAGAGAGCCTCTAGCTCCATTGGTTTACTGAGATATATCCGTATATCTCACCCCGTGTTTGGGGGACCACATTTCAGGTCACTATGAGCCGGGAGGAGCTTCGGGCAAGAAGCCCGTATAGTGGACGTTGGATTGGCATGCGGTGCATTGGGATTGCATGACCTTTTGGAGGAGTTTATGGAGTGCACATAGCATACCATTAGTATTTTGAGACTTAGGTCATGAACATATTGCATGATGTCATTTCCATGCTTTTGTTAGTGTTCATGGTCATATGCTAAGTCTTGTTTATGTTTATTATTCATGGCTTGGATAACTGTATATTTTGAGTGAGCATGGGACTTGTCCATTGCCACATTCATAGCCTTGAAGTCTTGATGAGTAATGTTGTAGAAATGGTCCATATTTGCATGTAAATGGCCATTATTTGAGAACCTTGTAAATGATGTTTATACTTGAGGAAAATGCATGATGGAAGGGCCTAGAGCCTACATTAGGACATGATTATGTGTTATGTGGAGTACCAAGGGGTTAGGGATGGGTTACACACCCTTTTTGGGGTTTAAAATGCTGTAATCTGTCATTTTGCTGCATAGTAATCGATTACCCAAGGCATGGTAATCGATTACCATGCAACAGGGGACGAAAAATTGGCTACTGTCTGCACTGGTAATCGATTACTGGCCTTTGGTAATCGATTACCATGTGAGGTAATCGATTACCCAAAGTTGGTAATCGATTACCAGAACAGAGGATTGAGAAAATTGGCTACTGCCTCATTTTTGACAGGTGGTAATCGATTACCACCCACTGGTAATCGATTACCACAGTGTAATTTTTGAAAATTCAGTTTTTTCTAGACTAAAAGAAAGGGGCTTAACTTGATGGGTAGAACTCCAAATGACTCGTGGTTTGAAACCACGCGTAGATAACGTAAAGGACTACAACTTGGTAAAATGAGAGAGTAAGATGGTGAGTTTTGTAACAGCCCGTTGTACACCGGTATTGTTAACATTGATTATGATATTAAGCGCAGTTACAATCACAGTGATTAGATTAATTAAATTACGGGCAAATTTTTCTTTTAACATATTCCTTTCTTTTATAAACGTTTTCCGTAATCAATTAAAACCACACTATAATTGTAAATGCAAATTGCGGAAGCATACATCTATGCTAACATCATTCATTCTCCTTTTTATTCAATTCATTTAAACTCACCATCTTACTCTCTCATTTTACCAAGTTATAGTCCTTTACATTGTCTACGCGTGGTTTCAAACCACGTATCATTTGGAGTTCTACCCATCAAGTTAAGCCCCTTTCTTTTAGTCTAGAAAAAACTGAATTTTCAAAAATTACACTGTGGTAATCGATTACCAGTGGGTGGTAATCGATTACCACCTGCCAAAAATGAGGCAGTAGCCAATTTTCTGAATCCTCTGTTCTGGTAATCGATTACCAGCTTTGGGTAATCGATTACCTCACATGGTAATCGATTACCAAAGGCCAGTAATCGATTACCAGTGCAGACAGTAGCTAATTTTTCGTCCCCTGTTGCATGGTAATCGATTACCATGCTTGGGTAATCGATTACTATGCAGCAAAATGACAGATTACAGCTGTTTTGAGCCCCAAAAAGGGTGTGTAATCCATCCCTAACCCCTTGGTACTCCACATAACACATAATCATGTCCTAATGTTGGCTCTAGGCCCTTCCATCATGCATTTTCCTTAAGTTTAACATCAATTACATCATTCTCAAATAATGGCCATTTACATGTACATATGGACCATTTTTACATCAATACTCATCAAGACTTCAAGGCTATGAATGTGGCAATGGACAAGTCCCATGCTCACTCAAAATATACAGTTATCCAAGCCATGAATAATAAAACATAAACAAGACTTAGCATATGACCATGAACACTAACAAAAGCATGGAAAATGACATCATGCAATATGTTCATGACCTAAGTCTCAAAATACTAATGGTATGCTATGTGCACTCCATAAACTCCTCCAAAAGGTCATGCAATCCAATGCACCGCATGCCAATCCAACGTCCACTATACGGGCTTCTTGCCCGAAGCTCCTCCCGGCTCATAGTGACCTGAAATGTGGTCCCCCAAACACGGGGTGAGATATACGGATATATCTCAGTAAACCAATGGAGCTAGAGGCTCTCTCCACTCCATGGCTCACTAAAATGTATCAAAATGACATAATATGCTATGCAAGTAAAACAATATCACCATCCACCTGGAGACACCCAAGAACATCCACTCATGGATTCATGTTCAAGGACTCCATCATATAACTCCCGAGACAGTCCTGGCGCCTCTCCCATGGTTGAGACGACTCCATGGCAATACCCAACCGGAACTCCTCATGAGCCCTATCCGGCGGACGTCCCCCGCTTGGATCATCCTGATGTCGCTCCCAGAGTCAACACCATGGCATCTCCAACTGGCATTCTCCCGTAGGACGAATCCAGCGGATGTCCAAACCAAACACACGTCAACTGGCCAGTGACCAAACAATTTTCACAAAATACAAGTAATATGCATACAAGCACACAATCACACCATGTCATAAATACATAATCCAACCACAACCTTCCTCTAGGTGTGGTGGAGCTCACTAGGGATTAAACCCAAGTTCCAAGGGTTTACCTTAACACGAGCAACACCGTTCCAAACGTATGCTCCAAATCAACTTTTCTCAAATCCAACCGTGTGAGGCACCCTACAACAATCATTAAATTCAATTTACTCAAAAACTCATTTTTCATCAAAATTCCTCAATTTTGCCTAAGTTACAAATCCATATTTTTCACCAAAAATTAACATAGCATTTCTAGCTTACAAACATGATTCTAAGGCCTTTTCATCTAATAGCATTTTTGCATTTGGGCTCTCTATCATCACACATCTAAAATCAAAGCTTTGAACACATATTCATATATCTATGGAATCAACTATAAAAAGACCACAAATACACTTACAATGGGTAGTATGATCACCACCAAGGCTTCACTAAACCATTTGAAGCTCAAAACTCCAAGAAATCTCAAAAATCTCCAATGGGTCGGATCTGTTCTTGCTCAAAACGCGGCCAAAGAGATGGATTCAAGGCTTCTAGGTGCTACCAATGGCTTTGGAAGGTTGTTTACGATAGATTTCAACACCAAAATCAAGCGATTCGGTGGAGAAACGAAGAAATGGTGAAATGGGAAGAAAATGGTGTTTTGGTCTTCTTTTCCTACAGAGAGCGCGCGAGAGAGATGAGAGGAAAAGAGAGAAAGAAGGAAAGAAAAGGAGGTGGGGCCAAGTGACTTCGGTCACACGGGTCCCACACGCGATCTAACTTTTACTCCGATAAAATTTCTGATCATAAATCCTTAATCTAAATATTTTTCCAGTCCATGACATATTTTTCTTTCTCCAAAATTATGATAAAAATTTCACACCTATCGGTACACTCACACCACAATATTTTAACACTAAAAATCACTATTCATCAATTTTTCCCAAATTTGCCTATTCACTCAATTTTCCGCCCTGATTCCATTTCCAGCATTACTTTTGTCATTTGCAATCTCTAACTCAGTATTTAAGCCTCCTAACACACGGTTGGCAATTTACAATTTTGCCCTTTTTGCCCATTTTGGCCATAAACCTTGGATTTTCACTAATCCACCAATTTTCCTTTCTCAATATTATATTAAAATACACATTTAAATATTTGAGGTGTTATATTCACCCCACCTTTTTGAAATTTTGTCCGCAAAATTAAATCATACCTGCTCACTAACTCAGGATACAGCCGGAGAATCTCGTCCTCCCGCTCCCAAGTAGCCTCCTCAGGTGTGCGGCCTTCCCACTGAATCTTCAGCATGGGAATCACTTTACTCCTCAATCGCTTTTCACTGCGATCCAAAACTGCAATAGGACCGATGGGAGTCTTCAAGTTCTCCCTGATTTCAATATTATCCGGCATCACCACATGTGATTCATCCGGAACATAACGTCGCAACTGCGACACATGAAAAACATCATGTAGATTAGATAACTGCGGGGGTAAGGCAAGCTGATAGGCCACCAATCCTACTCTTTTCATAATCTGATATGGCCCAATGAATCGTGGACTCAGCTTCCTCACACCCAACGCACGGCCAACACCTGTGACCGGCGACAAACGTACAAACACATGGTCACCTTCCTCGAATTCCAGCGGTCTATGCTTATTGTCATAATAACTTTTCTGCCGATTCTGTGCCTGTTTCAACTTTTCTCTGATCATTTCAATTTGCTCTGTTGTTTCCTGCACAAAATCCGGACCAAACCTTTCTTTATCGCCTACCTCAGTCCAACAAGTGGGCGTACGACACCTCCTGCCATATAAAACCTCGTATGGTGCCATACCCAGACTGGAATGAAAACTGTTATTATAAGAAAATTCCACCAGTGGTAAGTACTTATCCCAAGCATTACCCTGTTCCAGTGTGCAAGCTCTCAACATATCCTCAAGTGTCTGTATGGTCCTCTCAGTCTGACCATCAGTCTGCGGGTGATAAGCAGTGCTCAGTCGAAGCTGAGTGCCAAAAGCCTGCTGCAAAGCTCCCCAAAATCGTGAAGTAAACTTCGGGTCCCGATCGCTAACAATGCTAATCGGTATCCCATGGAGTCTAACAATCTCCTTTACATAAAGTGTAGCCAACTTCTCTGTGGTGTAGTCTACTCGTACTGGTAGAAAATGTGCCGACTTCGTAAGTCGGTCCACAATAACCCAAATTGAATCATAACCAGCTTGAGTCCTCGGCAATCCAACTACAAAATCCATTGAAATACTCTCCCATTTCCATTCAGGTATATCCAGCGGCTGAAGTAATCCAGCCGGTTTCTGATGCTCTATTTTCACTTTCTGGCAAACCAAGCACTTAGACACGTACTCGGCAACATCTCTTTTCATACCAGGCCACCAGAACTTAACTTTCAAATCTTGGTACATCTTTGTGGCACCTGGGTGGATAGAATATTGACCCTTATGGGCCTCAGTCATAACTTCCTCAGCAAGTTCCTTGGGCACAACAATCCTGCCCTGATATAATAGTAGTCCTTGTTCATTAACAGATATGCCACTCTGGCCTTTTAGATACTTTATACTTTCATTTCTGATTTGAGTCTCCTTAATCTTTTCATGCAGCTCGTTCTCAATCCGAGTCAACTCCATATCACACATTCTTCCTGCAAAGAAATCCGTTATTTTCATATCACGGAATTGCTCAATCACTTCATTGTCCCACATCATCATATGAGATAAGTTAACAGACTTCCTACTCAATGCATCTGCCACAACATTAGCTTTTCCCGGGTGGTATTTCAGCTCAAAGTCATAATCTTTCAAGAATTCAACCCATCTACGCTGCCTCATATTCAGCTCCTTCTGATCAAATAAATATTTCAAGCTTTTATGGTCGCTGAACACAGCAAACTTCATCCCATACAGAAAATGCCTCCAAATTTTCAAGGCAAAAACAATAGCAGCCAATTCCAAGTCGTGCGTCGGATAATTTTCTTCATGTGGCCTCAACTGCCTAGACGCATATGCAATAACTTTTCCTTCCTGCATCAGCACGCTCCCTAAACCTTTCTTAGAAGCATCACAATATAATACAAACTCACCCTCCGGATCAGGTAGAGTCAACACCGGAGCAGTGGTCAATTTCTCTTTCAGTAGCAAAAAACAGTCCTCACATTCCTGGGTCCACACGAAAGGAGTATCCTTTCGTGTCAATCGAGTCAACGGTAGAACCATTGCAGAAAATCCCTGAATAAATCGGCGATAATAGCCAGCAAGCCCCAGAAAACTTCTAATTTCAGTCACAGTCTTAGGTCTTTCCCAGTCACTCACCGCTTCAATCTTGCTTGGATCCACTGCAACACCACTTGCAGAAATAACATGGCCCAAAAATTGCACCTCAGACAACCAGAATTCACACTTAGACGGTTTAGCATACAGTTTCTTGTCTTTTAACACCTGCAACACAGTCCTCAAATGGTCCATGTGCTTCTCCTTATTCTTAGAGTAGATCAAAATGTCATCAATAAAAACAATTACAAACTGGTCCAAAAACGGTTTGAAAATGCGGTTCATATAGTCCATGAACACCGCCGGGGCATTAGTAAGCCCGAAAGGAATAACTTGATACTCGAAATGTCCATATCTGGATCGGAAAGCTGTTTTAGGTACATCCTCCGGTTTAATCCGAATCTGGTGGTATCCGGACCGGAGATCAATCTTTGAAAATACACAGGCACCCCTCAACTGATCTAACAAATCATCAATACGCGGTAATGGGTACCGGTTCTTTATAGTCACTTTATTCAGCTGTCGGTAGTCAGTGCACAATCTCATGCTACCATCCTTCTTCTTTACAAATATCACCGGTGCTCCCCACGGAGACACACTCGGCCTAATAAAATTCTTCGCAGATAATTCTTCAATATGTTTCTTCAGCTCAGCCAACTCGAGTGGCGACATCCGGTATGGAGCCAAAGAGATCGGCCCCACACCAGGCAATAGGTCAATCGAGAACTCAATCTCTCTCTCTGGTGGGAATTCCGGTATCTCATCCGGAAATACATCTTCAAACTCATTAACAACTGGAATAGCAGAAATCTCTTCCTTTTTATCACCCACCAATCCGCCCAACAAGACATAACCCAGATCTCCAGCCTTCAAGGCTTTCACAGTCTGACTGACAGACAAATATAAAGACGGACAAACAGACGGCCTCTCGTGAGATAACAACAACCTCTTCCCGCAGCAATCAATCATTGCGCAGTTCCGAGACAACCAATCCATCCCCAAAATCAAATTGACAGAGGCCAGGGGTAAGATAATTAAATCAATGGTGTAACCCCTGCCTAAATAAGTGAACTTTACATCTTCACAGATCCAAGACGATTCACTAACCTCTCCTGTAGCAGTAGTAATACGCATCGGAGGAACCATCCGTGTTACCTTTAAATCCAACGCCTTAGCCACATAGTCCGCCACAAAAGAATGTGTAGCTCCCGAATCAAACAACACAGATAAATCAACATTAGATAGAAAGATTATACCTTTAACCAAATTCGGAGCCTTTTCAGTACGTTGCGCATTTGTAGTATAAACTCGTCCCACAGTAGGAACAACAGCAATAGGAGCAGCAGTAGTAGTAGTAGCTGGCGGCAAGGCCTGCAGATTCGCAGCCTGCCCCGAAGAAGACGGACAATTTCTAGCAAAATGGCCATTCCGACCACATTTATAACAAGCCGACGGATCAGCACCACACACACCCTTGTGGTATTTACCACACTTCCCACATTGTGGGGTAGGATATCTATTCGCAGCACCACCACCACCGGTATTTCCACCCCTTTTAAACTGCCCAGGAGGCTGCCTCACATGCAACCCCCTACCTCTATTATTAAAACCTCCTCTGTTGGCATTACCAGAAGGACCAGGTGTCCTCTTAACATCTTGCTCTTTTGTAGGATCAGATTTCGGATATCTTCCATAAACAGTTTCGACCCGTTTGCACTGGGTCACCAAATCAGCAAAGTTCCTCACAGCAGTATTAGACATCCTCTTTGCAATCTTCTCACTCAGCCCTCTTTGAAATTTAGCTGACAGGAATTCCGGAGTAGGTAGAGTACCTCCATAGTTAGCAAACTTGACAAGTTCATTAAACCTCGCCACATAGGCATCAACAGTCATCACTCCCTGTACCAGATTATCGAATTCACCTTGCTTAGCCTCCCGAACATCGCGGGGAAAATATTCTTCATGGAATAATCCTTCAAACATAGTCCAAGTAAGGACCTCACCCTGAATAATAAATGGGCGAGACACATTGTCCCACCACTCTTGGGCATCACCCTCCAGCATATAGACAGAATACAATAATTTCTGCGGATCTTGGCATCTCATAACCTGAAAAATCTTGTCCATGCCCCTCAACCAAGCAGTGACCTCCTTTGGGTCCCTTGACCCCATAAATGCGGGTGGCTTATGTTTCCTAAAGGATATGAGCCTACGCTCATCATCAGCGTTATCAAGCACCTGCCCAGCAGCCCCAGTAGATTGGGCAACAGATGACGGATCAGGAACATAACTAGGATCCGTAGCAGTATGATGACTAGCCTCACCAGTGTGGTGACTAGCCCCACTCTCCCCCTGTTGAGGAGTAACAGATGGCGTCGGTGTAGGAGTCACCGTAGCCGTATGCGGAGGTGTATCTTCCCTCCTAGGACGACCTCTATCCGCCCTCAACTCAGCCATAAAGGCCTGCATCATATCCTGATTTGCTTTCATCAGGTTCTCAGTCATATTTCTGTTTGCAGCCGTTTCCGCCTGCAGAGCATTCAGTGCTGCAGTGATCGGATCCGGTGGCAAATGACCTGCACCCCGTGCCCCACGGCGACCTCGTGCCCTACTCATGATATCTGTACATGTAACACAAAGGAATGAGCTGATCAGACCCACACTGAGGAATCACATATACATTAATCATAAATAGTTCACAGATAGCTATGGCACACAAGATACAAACACACAACAATCAGAGTTCCCTAAACAAAACTGCTCTGATACCATAAAATGTAACAGCCCGTTGTACACCGGTATTGTTAACATTGATTATGATATTAAGCGCAGTTACAATCACAGTGATTAGATTAATTAAATTACGGGCAAATTTTTCTTTTAACATATTCCTTTCTTTTATATCAAAACGTTTTCCGTAATCAATTAAAACCACACTATAATTGTAAATGCAAATTGCGGAAGCATACATCTATGCTAACATCATTCATTCTCCTTTTTATTCAATTCATTTAAACTCACCATCTTACTCTCTCATTTTACCAAGTTATAGTCCTTTACATTGTCTACGCGTGCTTTCAAACCACGTATCATTTGGAGTTCTACCCATCAAGTTAAGCCCCTTTCTTTTAGTCTAGAAAAAACTGAATTTTCAAAAATTACACTGTGGTAATCGATTACCAGTGGGTGGTAATCGATTACCACCTGCCAAAAATGAGGCAGTAGCCAATTTTCTGAATCCTCTGTTCTGGTAATCGATTACCAGCTTTGGGTAATCGATTATCTCACATGGTAATCGATTACCAAAGGCCAGTAATCGATTACCAGTGCAGACAGTAGCTAATTTTTCGTCCCCTGTTGCATGGTAATCGATTACCATGCTTGGGTAATCGATTACTATGCAGCAAAATGACAGATTACAGCTGTTTTGAGCCCCAAAAAGGGTGTGTAATCCATCCCTTACCCCTTGGTACTCCACATAACACATAATCATGTCCTAATGTTGGCTCTAGGCCCTTCCATCATGCATTTTCCTTAAGTTTAACATCAATTACATCATTCTCAAATAATGGCCATTTACATGTACATATGGACCATTTTTACATCAATACTCATCAAGACTTCAAGGCTATGAATGTGGCAATGGACAAGTCCCATGCTCACTCAAAATATACAGTTATCCAAGCCATGAATAATAAAACATAAACAAGACTTAGCATATGACCATGAACACTAACAAAAGCATGGAAAATGACATCATGCAATATGTTCATGACCTAAGTCTCAAAATACTAATGGTATGCTATGTGCACTCCATAAACTCCTCCAAAAGGTCATGCAATCCAATGCACCGCATGCCAATCCAACGTCCACTATACGGGCTTCTTGCCCGAAGCTCCTCCCGGCTCATAGTGACCTGAAATGTGGTCCCCCAAACACGGGGTGAGATATACGGATATATCTCAGTAAACCAATGGAGCTAGAGGCTCTCTCCACTCCATGGCTCACTAAAATGTATCAAAATGACATAATATGCTATGCAAGTAAAACAATATCACCATCCACCTGGAGACACCCAAGAACATCCACTCATGGATTCATGTTCAAGGACTCCATCATATAACTCCCGAGACAGTCCTGGCGCCTCTCCCATGGTTGAGACGACTCCATGGCAATACCCAACCGGAACTCCTCATGAGCCCTATCCGGCGGACGTCCCCCGCTTGGATCATCCTGATGTCGCTCCCAGAGTCAACACCATGGCATCTCCAACTGGCATTCTCCCGTAGGACGAATCCAGCGGATGTCCAAACCAAACACACGTCAACTGGCCAGTGACCAAACAATTTTCACAAAATACAAGTAATATGCATACAAGCACACAATCACACCATGTCATAAATACATAATCCAACCACAACCTTCCTCTAGGTGTGGTGGAGCTCACTAGGGATTAAACCCAAGTTCCAAGGGTTTACCTTAACACGAGCAACACCGTTCCAAACGTATGCTCCAAATCAACTTTTCTCAAATCCAACCGTGTGAGGCACCCTACAACAATCATTAAATTCAATTTACTCAAAAACTCATTTTTCATCAAAATTCCTCAATTTTGCCTAAGTTACAAATCCATATTTTTCACCAAAAATTAACATAGCATTTCTAGCTTACAAACATGATTCTAAGGCCTTTTCATCTAATAGCATTTTTGCATTTGGGCTCTCTATCATCACACATCTAAAATCAAAGCTTTGAACACATATTCATAGATCTATGGAATCAACTATAAAAAGACCACAAATACACTTACAATGGGTAGTATGATCACCACCAAGGCTTCACTAAACCATTTGAAGCTCAAAACTCCAAGAAATCTCAAAAATCTCCAATGGGTCGGATCTGTTCTTGCTCAAAACGCGGCCAAAGAGATGGATTCAAGGCTTCTAGGTGCTACCAATGGCTTTGGAAGGTTGTTTACGATAGATTTCAACACCAAAATCAAGCGATTCGGTGGAGAAACGAAGAAATGGTGAAATGGGAAGAAAATGGTGTTTTGGTCTTCTTTTCCTACAGAGAGCGCGCGAGAGAGATGAGAGGAAAAGAGAGAAAGAAGGAAAGAAAAGGAGGTGGGGCCAAGTGACTTCGGTCACACGGGTCCCACACGCGATCTAACTTTTACTCCGATAAAATTTCTGATCATAAATCCTTAATCTAAATATTTTTCCAGTATAAGTTTAAATGAATTGAATAAAAAGAAAGATTTATGATGTTAGAAAGTGTATGATTCCGCAAATGGCATTTACAATTATAGTGTGGTTTTAATTGATTACGGAGAATGTATTGATGTAAAAGAAAAGGAATATGTTAAAAGAAAAATTTGCCCGTAATTTAATTAATCTAATCACTGTGATTGTAACTGCGCTTAATATCATAATCAATGTTAACAATACCGGTGTACAACGGGCTGTTACACAAATGGTTAAGTAATGTCTCACATGATTTCATCAATTTAGCATATGAAGTCATTGGTGCAGCAGGTTTCACATATTCAAAATGCCCAGACATACTTCCCTTTGTCTTGGGACCATTACGTCCTGGTAAGGGCCTTTTCTTACCATGTGGGGCTGATGTTTCTAGTTTTGTATGTCTGCTCTCCAGCTTAGGCCTCTTCTGTCCAGCACTGCAGCTCCTTACGTCACTAGAGGGAGATAATCCAACAATATGTGAGTCCATATTGTCAACTTTATTCTGAGTTTCCCTTACTTGTTCAAGTTCCCAATTTAACCTCCTTTTCAAATCCTTTTTCTCAACACCTGACATCTTTGATAATGAGAAGTATTCAAAAGGTACATCAAAACTACCATAAACATCACCATTCAAACTAAGGCGTTGTTTCTTCTTTGGTGCACGAGATTCTGGGAATGCCATCGTCTCTGTATAAATCCTTCCTTGCTTACTTCAACTCAGAGAAAGAAAGAATGAAATATAAAGCATGAACCAAATCTGCAGAGCCTCGTATAGCAGTTGCACTTAAATAGTTTCACAACCCCATATCCAACGGTCCATACTTAACGCATCTATCTTAATCGCACGGTCAGTGCTGCTTTCCCGCTTCTTTTTTTTTTAGAATTCCCGCTTCCACTTTGTGGACCCTAAATCATTAACCCAACAAGTAATCACCTACATATTTGTCACCAATCACGCCCAATTTGGACGACACGCAAGAGGAAATAATCTGTATTAATAAAGATAAATAATGACACATTTATTGCAAAATAAAGATTTGATTAGTGATTTAAACTCAAAAATCAATTTGAAAAATCTGTATTAATAAAGGAAATAATTAAACAAATATTCTAAATCTTTAAGGAATAAGGATTTTATTTTTGAAAAACATTCATAAGCTATAAGCTTCTGGTTTATTATTCGTGGTCTGGAATTAATGATGACAATTTGTACCCATATGAAAATAAGAACTCTTTCCTTCATTATTATTCTATTTATATTTAATGATTCATACAAATTATATTATTTATAATTTTACTGATCTTTTAACTATTTTTAATATGTTCTCTTATTTATTTTTAATAATTTAACACACCATTAGGATTTGGGAGTTTAATAAAATATAATTTTTTTTATAAATTATATTATCATATTGCTAGGGGGCATGTTATTGTCTTATTACTTTTCTTTTTATTTTATATTAAATTACATTGTCTCCCGTTGTTATAGAAATAAATAAGGGAAATGTTATAATTACTACTTTTTTCTTATCATTGTTACTACTAAATCTTAATCGTTAATTTTCGTCAACCTAACGATTATAATTTATTGGGTCACACTTATTAATTAATTATTAATTATTAACTTATTGGGTCACAATCTAACGATTATAAGATAAAGTCTTATTGTTGCAAATTCAAATTATGTTTGTGAGAGATAAAATATGTCAAATGAGGTGTCATTATGTAGATCTCGAAAATTTATGTGGAATCAAAAAAGAATTACCTGATTCGGATACCCGAGTCAAGAGTTATGGCCTTCAGAAGTTTTACGATTAAATTGTTAAATTTTTTTTTGAAAAAAATGTGACACGTGTCAACACATGATGAGTGACGCCTAAATTAGGCGTGATTGCCTCTTGAGTGACGCTCAAATTGACGTGATTGGTGACGCCCAAATTGGATGTGATATTGTGCAATAAATGTGTAATTATTTCCAAAATTGTCATATATTCGTAATTTTTTATTTAAAAAACAATAGATTAATTTTTTTCCCCCTAAATCATTAACCCAACAAGTAATCACCTACATATTTCTCATGGGAATAAACATATATGTATTATGGTGTGATATTATGCAATAAATGTGTAATTATTTCCAAAATTGTGATATATTCGTAATTTTTTATTTAAAAAACAATAAATTAATTTTTTTCCCCCTAAATCATTAACCCAACAAGTAATCACCTACATATTTCTCATGGGAATAAACATATATGTATTATTTCAAAGGAAAAAATGTTTATGCGGTTAATGCAGATAAATTATATGCATTTATTTCCAAAACGACGTTGTTTTGATATTGAAATCTTAATAAATTATAAATATAAAGACAATTATAACCTGAAGCAAATTAAAATTTCAAAAAACACCATGATTTCCGCCTTAAAATGACGTCGTATTTGGCTTACAGCATATAACTTATCTGTAGTAACTGTAGAAAAAGCGAACCCTATTTTAAATGATATAAAATATGTATTATTTTAAGGAATAGGATATTGTAACAACAAAGTAATGTTACAACCAATGTTACTACCACTAATCTCACCGTTAAATTGAAAATCTTATCCGACGGTCCTGATTTAATGTATATATAGTCTTCTTTCTTCCCTTCTCTCTTTCGTTGTAAGCTCTGCCATCACCTCTGCAGCTGTCAATCTCCGCCGCACTCTTTCCATATCCGTCGAATCCTATTGTATTATTTTAAGAGAGAGAAATATATAAATTATGGGGTAGAGAGAGTGGGTTTTTTTTGTCTCTTTCCCTCGTTATCTATCTCTTTATCTCTCTCTCTGTTTTTTTTTTTTTTTTGATAAACATTTCTTTATCTCTTTTAAAAGGATCATCATACTTTCACCCAAAAAAAAAAGATCATCATACACTTTTCCCATTAATTATTTATGAATAAATTAATGGTGAAGAAAAATAAAAGAAAAAATATTTGGATAGAAAGTGATAAAATTATCATTGTTAATTTGATCGAAAATAATAATTATATTTATAATTTTATAATCATATTAGTTGATTTTGTTTTATTATTTGTAAAGATATATGTATATGCATTTTTTGACTTTATAAGCATGATTTAAATAAAAAAATCATTATATTTAATTTTACATATTAATTGATTTTTTTTAGGGCATGAAAAATTTTTTAGTTATATTTTAATTTACAAAATAATTTTCTGTAACGACCTCTTAATAAATAAATATATTTTGAAATAATAATAAATAACTAAAATAAATGAGAAAATAAATATAGAAAGAATAACCGAGAATACTAGGGCTGGCAATACGGGCCAGCCCACCCCGACCCGCCACTAGCCCGCCCAAAATGGGCTAGCCCGCCCCGGCCCGTTTTGACAAAATGGGTTGAATTGAGCAACCCGGCCCGTTTTATGAGTGGGTTGGCGGGCTACGGGCCAGCCCGCCTAAAATAAAAAAATATATAAAAATATAAAAAATATAAAAATTAAATACAAAAAATTAAATCCTGCATAAAAACACATAATTTTTTTTGCATAAAAGCATATAAAAATCTGCATAAAATTCTAATGTGCTTATGAAACTAAAAAGATCAGTGTTTAATAATCTACATATAAATATGCATCTTTCAATCCAGAAATAATAATAAAAAATAAAATCATATCAAAGTAAAACAGAATAAACAAAACAAGTAACAAAGTGTTGTATGAGCAGTCCACAACAATTCGAAAAAGCCACTTACATGCAGAGAAATCTAGGGCACGAAGTTACATAACAATTGGGTAACCTAAAAAAAAGGGGGGCTTGGCGGGCTAGCCCGCCTGTGGCGGGCCGAGCCCGGCGGGCTAGCGGGTTTGGTGGGCTGGTGGGTTGAAAAACTCAACCCAGCCCGCCCTGTTTGGTGGGCGGGATGGGCCAGCCCGACGGGCTCAGCCCATTTTGCCAGCCCTAGAGAATACTGACATCCTTCATTTTTTTACACATGGATGTAAGTTAATACAAATATCTTACATTCTAAATATATTACATCAGTTCCACACATATATATTACACTCATACTACATTAGGTTACACTGTTTATTCATTACATACTTCTCAATCTATATATTATTATTGGACAAATAGGTATAGGACTCCACATTGTCTGCATGGAATATAGCTGCTGCTCCTTGGTTTCCAACTGCTATGTAATATTCCCAACGATCGTCATAAAAATAAACATTCACAGTCCATCCTTCTCCAGGAAAAGGTAAGTTAGGCATGATGATTTTCTGGAAAGGTTAGCACAAAGTAAACAAAAGTGAGATAATTCTCAGTAATATAGAGATGTTTAAACTATAACCATTTCCAGCCATAATAATCGAAAATATCAATCTCTCAAGTTTATTTCGTAACTGAAATAATAACATAAATAATAAATAAAAATAACCAATTATGTAATATTTAACTGAAGCCAATTAAATTCCCAATTTTGTGGGTCTTCTACTTGTGAAAAGTTATGATATTGCGGAGCTCAAGCCATGATAAGGCGTCTCTTACCCTAACTATATGATCCCAAACTTTAGAGGGTCAGTTCACAGTAGAAACATACATTTAAAATTTACACATTTTCTTAATATTTATTTGGTACCAAATAATTAATTTTATCTTGTTGCTAAGGAAGAATCTAAAATTTGATGAAAATCACAATAACATGAGAGGTAGAATAAAATTAAAAGAAAGATTAAGGCGTAGGACTATAAATGCAAATAATATTAAATAAGAGAAGAAATAAAAGAAACTATTTTTCCAGAATAACATTATTACAAATTTGTAAAAAAAATGAAAAGAGTATAGCTATAAGCTATGAAGCACCGACACTTCAAAAATCCTAACGTGTCGTATCCGACACTTCCCGACACTCCAACACGAGTTATAGAAATTCAAAAAATGTTTAAAGGGTGTGTTGCGTTGAGTTTTTAGTTTCAATTATTAGATTCTTTGGATTACGATTACCATTTCATTGAATTTAATATAAATATTTCGCATATCTTATGTTTCTTTGCAAAATTGATGAATATTGTAAGTTTAATTTCATTTTTTGTTAAATTATTGAATATTAAATATAATATACACTACCTAAATTAAAAATATTATTTAATATCAAAACGTGTCCTAACGTATCGAAATCTAACATTTTTTAGAATTAACATGTCGGAGTGTCGTGTCGTATCGTGTCACGTGTCCCGTGTCAGTATCGGTGCTACATAGGCTAGAAGGAAGAAAATATAGAGAAAGTTTTACTCTCTCAATATTACCTTTCGATTATACTATCTTTATCTCCTTCCTATTATTACGCTCGGTGAAAAATCTCTTCAATCTTTCTCTCTTTTTTTAACAGCACCACCTTCCAAACTTTCTTTACTATCCCCATGAAAGTGACATTCCTTATCTATATATATAGCTACGTTTTTGCAAAGTTGATTCATTCTTTCTTTTTCTTTTTCTTTTTTTATTATTTTTTCTTACATCATTTAACTTACTTCATTTGATTGCATCATCCAATTCTTGTATCTTGTATTGGTGGCTCGGAGGGGGTGTTCCACGTGGCCCCCTCCCTTGCCATATATATCTATGATATTATCTATACATTAATTTAAAATAGATAATATTTATTCAATTATTTTTTTAATAGATAGTAACTATAATATTATTATTTATTAATAATAATTTAGGAGGGTGTAGTAATATATTTAAATAAAAATAATTTATTGTGATTATAAGAATTTTGAATAAATAAATAAATTATACATAATTTAATATTTATTTATTTATTACTAATTCTAATTTATTTGTAGCCAACACATTAATATTAATATTAATAATTTATTTATTCATTACTATTATTATCAATGTTATTATTATTATTATTATTTTACTTTATAAATTATTACTTTGATTATTATTATAATTATTATTATTATTATTATTATTATTATTATTTTTGGTTATTACATTTTTTAACTCTATCTTAATAACATTTTAATAAGTTTTTTTCCTTAAAAGTAGCTTTTACTAATCAAATTTTTTATTTACTATATTATCTCATAAATATAAATATTAGGGTTTAAAGTTTCTAAAGTTATTTTAGATAATTTTATCTAATATTATGCATAATATATTTTCATACAATATAGAAGTTTAAGGAAGATTTTTGTACTTTTTTTTTATTTGGTGGTAAAAGCGATTCCAAAAAGAGCTAGAATGGTCATGAATTCATGTTATAGGGGAGCATAACCCGCCTAACGATCTCAACTTCTTTTGAGTGAGGAGCGACATGGTACTGTCCGGTGGTCCTTCCCCTCTTCAAATACAGTTTTTTTTTGGTAAATTTCAAATACAGAGTTTACCTAGTGTATTTTTTAGCACATTCAGAAATGCTCTAATGATTTTTACTAAAAATCTCTTTCCACTCTAACGAACTGAAGGATGCCTAAGTGACATCGTCTTCAAGATCAAAAACATTCACAATATTTGTGGTGAATTAAAATCTAAAGGAAAATAAGTTATCTCAATGATACTAACATTGAATTTACCAAACAAAGCTAAGACTCGTTGCCCTTTAAATATAGGGAATAATATTTTTTCTCCTACACTCACATGAAAATGAATGAAATTCATTTTTCCTCCTTTTCTCTACTATATGAGTGCAAAACATAAAGTTAACTCAATTTTGCAGGAAAAACATTATCCCCTTAAATATAACTAGTTTTACATAAACACTTTCTATCAAGTTTAAAATTTTGAACTCAATACTCTTAAATGTGATGAATTATTATTAGTTTAATCTATAAATGTGTGTATAATAAGAATCGACTAGTCTGAAGTAAATTTTACCGAGTAATGTTGTTAACCCAATCTAAGCTCACAAACAGGCATATCCATAATTAATTTAAATTTTCCTCTGCCGAACTTAGGTGTAAACCCTTGTGCAGTAGCTAGTCAAGGTGCTGTGGAAATAACATCATCTACATCATATCGACTATTTCAATAAATAAATATTGGAACATATCTTAACCTAAAAATGAATGCTTGCACATACGATGCCTATCGTTTATCAAATTGCCACCCTTTAAATATATGGTAAATTAACTAGATAAATTATAATTATATACACAAAGAAACTATGCCGGGGGAGAAGGGGGAGTGGACATCCTTATGTCTAAAATAATCTTAGGTTACATAATAAGAGACTACCTGAATTAATTCTCTGCCGCTGGTTCCATCTCTCAATCAGAAAATCTTCATTGCTTTTAACTTTGATGTACTCATCTATATCATACCTCAATCCTTTAGATTTAGTAGAGACTGTCAGGTTCGTATAACTATAAACTTCTCCAAATTTACTGAATACGTCCTTAAGGCCATCAGGGCTCCAGCTTCCGCGACTGCTGACAGAATGGTTACTTTCATCTTGTGCTTTGGTCATTTCCTATAATATATGAATAAATTTCAATGATTCGAGTCACATAAATGGAGAAAATAGGAACATCATATCAGAAAATGTGGGTCAACAATCTTTGGCACTCCGAAAAGTTTTTCCATGTCAATGACAAAATTATACAATGTCTTTCCGATCCCTTGAATTTAATCTTACTCACTATTAAAAAAACTCAAGAGTATGCAACTTATGTGGGCAGATGTCTGGAATTTTTTATGATGATAATGTGCTGGACACAAAACATATATGCCCGTGTTCAGATTGATTTAAACATATTCCTTCAATCAATTTTTTAAAAAAATTTCAATGGAATAAACAAATCTTTCCAATTTTCCAAAACTTCAGCTTTTAGCAGCCAATGAAAGCGTGCTTGTGAAATGTGATACAGTCAACGTGAAGACACACATTCATGTTATTATTCAAATGATCATGTTACTCCCATGAATGATCTGAATAATTTGATCTTAAAACACATTTCATTTGAAAATAATTTGACAGTTCAGTGATAACCTGAGTGGAACTTGAAGTTTTTGGAGTCAACGTGGAATCTAACTTATTCAGGCTTGTTATAGGAGAAGTGTCATTACTTGTCTCCCATTGCAACCATGGCAACGTAACCCCATCCATCAAAACAGGAAGAGATCTAGGCATTGCTGGATTATTTAATTTTTCAGGTTTTATCAGTCCTCCAATGGATGAGCTTGTGTCACTCCTTTCTCCATCAAGTGACGAAATATCAGTATCTTCAACATTTGAAATAAAATCCTCAATATATTTCTCAGCCTCCTCAGTCAAGCGCAAAGACATTCTGCTTCTGTCATTACTCTTCTGGAAAACAAAATAAAATAAATAGCTGATTAAAAAATCAAACAAATTCATCAGCTCTTCTTTCACAAAGGAATACTAAAATTGGTTTAATTCAAATTACAAGGAAATCATCATCAGAACACTGAGTACGATAGAGACATGTTACCTTCATGGCTCTCAATGGTTTTTGTGTAGAATTTTTCTTCGTAGCAGGAATCAATTCATTAACAATCATAGAAAGTTCTCTGCCTCGCTGCTCCTCAAACACTATTCGAGCTAATAAATCCTGTTTTCGCTTCTCTGACTGTAATTTTAAACAAAAAAAAGGGAAAACATGATTCTATTTGTCAAACAACTTCTAGGATTAAACACAAAAGCAATGGGAATGGCCTAGTCCTCCTGTTGACATTCAGGGAGTATTACTAGTGGCTTGGAAATATATTTTTTAGTACACTGTCACATAGTTTAAAAGAGGAACCAATATACCCTACTTTCAAAAAGCAATAGTAAATTGCAAGTAAGCATCCATTATTCTATTAAATGGTTCCCCATATAGTTGAGCTTCCCTAAAAGCATTAACACGAGAAATAAAAAAACAAGTGTTTTCCTAGACTAGTCTGGAACCTTTACTCATAATCCCAAACAAAATCCAAAATATCAATTAGAAAAGGGGAGGAGTACAATATTATGAAGTCAGTAATCAATATAACTCAGAATTTCATACCACTCCATAAAAAAAGGGCAAATGTTATAAATATGAAAGAAAGTTTTGTAGAAAAATGATTATTAACTTCATTTACTTGTTCCAGTTTAGTTTCATAGTTCCTTCTGATTGAAGAAATAGCCCGAATAACATCGGAATTGTTTGGCATCAAGCCATCACCTGCAGATAAAGTGGATGTCCTTGGTCTCACCACAGCCTAAAGTGGAAGTTGAAAGTAAACTGGCCTTTGAAGGCCGATGCATGTAAGGTGTAAAACAAAAATTTTACTGCGGAACATACATGCACTCATAGATTCATGCTTTAAGACAGCATGATGTTACCTTGTTTTGGCCTGATCAGTCAGGGAGATGAGATGTCAGGCTTGAACGGTTCAAACCCTCTAATGGTGATCCACACCACCGTTCGTCTATGATGCAAGAACTCTTTCTTGAAAGCCACCAGATGAACACCACAATGAGGCTTGCTATGCGCACAAGTGGTGAGGGTGGAGGCTAGGTATCCTGTTTGGAAAGGTGTACTGAGCTACCCTACAGAATGGTGCATAGAGGAGGAGAGTTGGCTTGGTTTTCCAATGAAACCTAAGGTGAGGGACATGTCTATTTATGCGCACCCTTTGGAGAGGAGGAGGGAATTCATTCATTCAAAATGAAAAACAAACTTTCAAATTTCTTTGAAAGTTATGCATGAAACAGTGTGATAAGGTGGAGCTGTTGCAAAACAAACTTTGCCAACAACCTCCAATCTTATCCACATGAATTTAAATTCAAATTAATTTAAACTTAAATTCATAAACTATCATATAGTATATAGTTTTCATGCGCATAATTCAGCCCTATAAAGGGTCCAAATACATTGAGCAGTTGCATTCAAAATTTGAATCAACTTACCCACTGATTCCCTCAACCACCAAATCTGAATGGAGGTTTGTTTTAAGTGATAAGATAACACTCTTATCACTTAAAAGTGATGCACCAAACAGCCTAGGGAGAGCCTCCAAAGATGCTTCTTCATCCAAGGAATATGCTCCAATAAGATCCTGTCTTATCCTATTGTTATGAAACAACTTTTCAAAACCAATTCAAATTCGAATTCAAACACTTGAATTCAAACGTTCAAACATTCAAATTCAAAATTCAAAATTCAAAATTTCAAATTTCAAATTCAAAATTCGAATTTCAAAATTCAAATTCAAATTCAAATTTTAAAATTC
>JAVKPL010006051.1:10000-22500 GCA_032173675.1 Gastrolobium villosum | reverse complement strand
GATAACACTCTTATCACTTAAAAGTGGCGCACCAAACAGCCTAGGGAGAGCCTCCAAAGATGCTTCTTCATCCAAGGAATATGCTCCAATAAGATCCTGTCTTATCCTTTTGTTATGAAACAACTTTTCAAAACCAATTCAAATTCGAATTCAAACACTTGAATTCAAACGTTCAAACATTCAAATTCAAAATTCAAAATTCAAAATTTCAAATTTCAAATTCAAAATTCGAATTTCAAAATTCAAATTCAAATTCAAATTTTAAAATTCAAATTTCAAATTTCAAATTCAAAATTCGAATTTCGAAATTCAAATTCTAAATTCAAATTTCAAAATTCAAATTTCAAATTCAAAATTCGAAATTCAAATATTTGATTATTAATTTAACTGATTAAATTAATTAGTAATGGCTTGGACTATCCAAGCCCATTACTAAACTCCATGCACCACCCACCCATTTAGGTGGGCTTCCAAACAGCTTCTTGGGCTAATAACATTATTAGGCCCAATACCTTTAAAGCTAGTCCATCATAACTACAAGGTGTTAGTGTGTGACCCATTAGGTCCAACTTAGCTACTGACATAACTGGGCTTGGGCCCAACAAGCCCACAACCCAATTAATGACAACCCAGAGCACTAGCAATGCTTTGTTGCCCCAGAACTAGTCAGATTAATGACTTGATCATCCTATTGCACATATTTGGTTACCGTATGTATTTCCCTTCGTCTCGGTTATCTTCCCATTAACCTAGGGTAAGGAAATGTATCAACCCCTGCGGTTTAGGGTAAGCTTTATTCGGAATAGGGAATCTTCAATTTACTGACTCTAAAGGCAGATCATCTCATGATCTCTTTTACTATGCATAGATTCCCGAGTCCCTGTAAATGTCATCCCGATTTCTCCGGTTTACAGATAACCTAATCTCTCACAGAGATTTGACGAATTCCTTCAGCTTATTACCCTAGCCCTGTGCCCTTTAAGGACACGCCCAACAGTATACCTATGAGTCTCCATGTTTCAGGCAGACGAGGTATACAATCAAAACATGCCTTCAAGAACACAGTCTAGGTAATAACTTCTGGTCTAAGGAAAGACACACCCAAACATAAAGAGATTACTCTAATGACACTATCTGTGAGATTTCCTCATAGAGTCTCTTTTTGGGTCTGTTCAGTGCGAGCTATACTCTTATAGGTCCACCCACGACTTTAGCTAAGATATCTCCATATCTGCAGCTCATGAGGTCTTTACCTTGTATCCATATACAAGTAGATAAGTCGTACTAGTCTTTACTCGAGATCACTGATCCCCAAACTCAGTGTCTCTAGACTAGGAACATATAATTAGGAATAGACATGCAATATCCTTGAATCCTCATGATCGTGATCTCATCACAGATACTCAAGAGATACCTGTTCTATTCCAAGGGGTTTATCCAGTTCATTCATATAATATTAACAGTAATATCGGGACACAATATGAAACTGAATAAATAGTGCTTACATTTATTTGCGACAAATAAAGTTCTACATCTAGTGTCCTTTATTTAATCAAAAGATTGTCTCTAGGACACCCATATGCTAACAAGCTCCCACTTGGCCTAGAGCCAATCAGACCTAAGTCGTATGCCCAAAGCCTCATAATGACTATCATGTTTTCTCTGAGAAACAGCCTTTGTCAGAGAATCGGCCAGGTTATCGTCAGTGGGAACATAATCCATTTTTACATCATTCCTATCAATGATTTCTCTAATCAAATGATATCTGCGGAGCACGTGTTTAGATCTTTGATGAGACCTAGGTTCCTTTGACTGCACGATGGCTCCAGTGTTGTCGCAAAGCAACTGTATGGGCTCATCCACGCTTGGAACCACCCTTAGTTCATTTATGAACTTCTTGATCCACACTACCTCCTTAGCTGCTTCTGAAACAGCTATGTATTCAGCCTCTGTCGTTGAGTCTGCTGTTGTCTCCTGCTTGGAACTTTTCCAAGACACTGCCCCACCATTTAAGGTGAATACGAATCCTGACTGTGATTTGCAGTCATCTTTGTCACTCTGAAAGCTGGCATCAGTGAACCCTTTCACTGTTAACTCATTAACCCCACCATAGACCAGAAACGCATCCTTAGTTCTTCTTAAGTATTTAAGGATGGTTTTGACTGCCGTCCAGTGACCCTCTCCAGGGTCTGACTGGTATCTGCTCGTAATGCTTAAAGCATATGAGACATCTGGTCTCGTACATATCATGGCATACATGATGGATCCAATAGCCGAAGCGTATGGAATTCCACTCATGCGATCCTTCTCAGGCTGTGACTTAGGACACATAGCCCTTGATAGGTGTACCCCATGACTGACAGGAAGAAAACCCCTTTTCGACCCTTCCATGCTAAACCTCTTTAGCATCTTGTCAACGTACGTGGATTGAGATAAACCCAGCAGCCTCTTGGATCTATCTCTATAGATCTTTATACCGAGTATAAAGGCTGCCTCTCCCAAATCCTTCATGGTAAAGTTTTCTGAAAGCCACTCTTTCATTATTTTTAATGTGGGGATGTCATTTCCTATTAGCAATATGTCATCTACATAAAGCACTAGGAAGACGACATTACTCCCACTTACCTTTCTGTAAACACAAGGTTCATCCTCGTTCTTGATAAAACCGTTACTCTTCACGACTTCATCAAAACGTATATTCCAACTCCTTGATGCTTGCTTTAGCCCATATATTGACCTTTGTAGTTTGCATACCATATGCACCTGATCTTTGTTTTCAAAGCCTTCAGGTTGTGTCATGTACACTTCCTCCTTCAAGAACCCATTCAAGAAGGCGGTCTTGACATCCATTTGCCAAATTTCATAGTCGTGGTATGCTGCTATTGCAAGCATGATCCTAATAGATTTGATCATGGCAACTGGTGAAAAAGTTTCATCATAGTCAACTCCTTGTCTTTGACGATACCCTTTCGCCACCAACCTAGCTTTGTAGGTCTGAACGTTGCCATCTGCATCAGTCTTTCTTTTAAAGACCCATTTATTACCAATAGGAACTATTCCTTGTGGTTTAGGAACCAAGGTCCATACCTTGTTCTGATACATCGAATCCATTTCAGATTCCATGGCTTCAAGCCATTTTGAGGAGTCAACATCTTTGACCGCCTCCTCGTAGTTACTTGGTTCATCATCCTCAACAGTTTGCTGATTCTCAATCACAAACCCGTACCTTTCAGGTGGATGGATGACCCTCGTAGGTCTACGGAGTTGTGTGTTTACTTCTCCATTGGAGAACGTCGCCTGCGGAGCAGACTCGGGTTCCTCAATCTGTTCTTGTGGATCTTGCACTTCTTCAAGATCAATCTTACTCCCACTGCCTCCTTGAGAGATCAAATCCTTCTCAAGGAACTCAACATTCTTTGAAACAAACACTTTGTGTTCTTCCATGGAGTAGAAGTAGTATCCCTTAGTACCTTTAGGATACCCCACAAATAGACATTTAGTACTCTTAGCACTAAGCTTGTCTGATGTCAACGCTTTGACATAAGCTGGCGATCCCCATACCCTGAGGTAACTCAGGTTGGGTCTCTTACCACTCCATATCTCATATGGTGTGGTCTGAACAGATTTAGACGGTACCCTATTTAGAAGGTATGCCGCTGTGTCTAAGGCATATCCCCAAAATGATTTTGGAAGTTGAGTCTCACTCATCATAGACCTAACCATGTCTAACAAGGTCCTGTTTCTCCTTTCGGAGACACCGTTTTGGTGTGGTGTGTAAGGAGCGGTAAATTGTGAGAGAATTCCATTTTCTCTCAGATAACCCTGAAACTCGTGGCTCAAATATTCACCACCACGATCTGATCGTAATGTCTTAATCATCTTGCCACGCTGTTTCTCCACCTCATTCCTAAACTCTTTGAACTTTTCAAACGCTTCAGATTTATATCTCATTAGGTATATATACCCAAATCTTGATTTGTCATCTGTAAAGGTAATGAAATAAGAATATCCACCTCTAGCCTCAATAGACATTGGGCCACATACATCAGTATGAATGAGTTCTAATAACTCACTAGCCCTATGACTCTCAAGCCCTTTGGGCTTTTGTTGAATCATTTTCCCAGCTAGACAAGATTCACACTGTCCATAGGATTCCAAATCCATGGAGTCCAGGTATCCATCTCTATGCATCCTAGACAATCTTGTTTCATTTATGTGCCCTAGTCTACAGTGCCAAAGATAAGATTGATTATCCGTCCTAGGTCGTTTCACATCTATATTGAGCACTTCATTTCCCATTTCCAACACATACAATCCATTTATTAAAGAAGCAGTACCGTAAACC
Source organism: Gastrolobium villosum (assembly GCA_032173675.1). Taxonomy (NCBI): domain Eukaryota; kingdom Viridiplantae; phylum Streptophyta; class Magnoliopsida; order Fabales; family Fabaceae; genus Gastrolobium; species Gastrolobium villosum. Next base: position 18,155 of record JAVKPL010006051.1, on the reverse strand, counting down.
ATATAATTCAAAATGATAGAAAAAGTACCATCCCTAATACTGAAAGTATATCCATCTTGTTCTAAACAAGAAATTGAAATAATGTTTCTAGAAATTTGCGGAACATAAAGACAATTATTCAAATGCAATAAAAGGCCCGTAGGCAAAATAAGGTCAGCATCTCCAACTGAATGAGCAGCAACTCTTGCTCCATTACCAACGCGGAGATCTACCTCGTTTCTATCCAATCTCCTTGGGCTCCTAAGTACCTGCAACATATTGCAGATATGAGAACCACATCCGGTATCCAATACCCATGAGGATGGATTAGCATAAGAATAATTTATCTCAATCATGAAAATACCTGAGGCAGAAGCATCACCATGCTTCTTGTCCTTCACATTGTTCAGGTAGTCTGGACAATTCCTCTTCCAGTGGCCTTTCTTGCCACAATGGAAGCACTCAGCATCACCCTTGTCCTTAGGTGCCTTCTTACCCTTCTTCTTGCCCTTCTTCTTCTTGGATTTTCCTTTGGGCTTAAGGGGGTCACCCTTTGCAGGCTCCTTACCCTTTCCCTTGGCCTTGCTAGGCCCACCAATCAAAAGAGCCTGTGTCCTATCCTTCTTGATAGACACTTCAGCTGTTGTTAACATGCTTAACAACTCAGGCAAGCTCACTTGCATCCCATGCATATTGTAATTCATGATGAATTGACTGAAGGAAGGTGGAAGTGAGGTGAGGACTAAGTCATTACTTAGCTCGGCATCCATGATGAAGCCTAGGTTTCCTAGCTTCTCAATCAGCCCGATCATCTTGAGAACATGGCTGCCAACAGACATGCTCTCAGTCATCCTATAAGAGAACAGCTCTCTTGAGGCCTCATACCTCTCATGCCTGCCTTTAATATCATACAACTCTTTGAGATGTACGATAATAGAGGGAGCATCCATATGCTCATGCTGCTTTTGCAGTTCAGGCGACATGGATGCCAACATGATGCATACTGCCATCACATTGTCATCCAAGTGTTGTTGGTGGGTTACGAAATCAAATTCCGCAAACCCTTCTTCCCCTTCCCGTGGAGCTACGGGTATTACAGCATCTAAAACGTAGGCAATCTTTTCGGCCCTTAGAACTATTCTTAGGTTCCGATACCAGTCCATAAAATTTGAACCGGTCAGTTTATTCGTATCGAGTATTGAACGCAGTGACAGTGGATAAGTCATACTATAAGCTGAAAAGGATGTAAAGATAGTTTTAGTTAATATATGGTTATGTAGTTAAAAGCAAATTATTAAAGACTTGAAATAATTTGCCCCTCCCACTATTTTATCTAAGTCAATGACCCTTCCTTTTGACTTAGGGTTAATCTACTTTAGATTTTACCTTAGTGGGATTAAGAGTGCGATTATTTATTTTAGCCTCCGTCTGAGACCGCAAGATTAATTTAAATAAAGGGTTGATCTTTATCAACAGTATCTCATACCCTCTCTTAACATTAGGTTGACAACTCTTTGTCACTTAGTGGTGCATCTCATGCAACCAACCTAGCACCATTACCCTAAGCACATAAGCCCGGCTGTGCCTGCAACTTATGTCTTAGTTAAGCATTAAACCAGCACCCTAAGTGTCTTACACTTCAAACACTACTCTAGCCCAACGAAATAGTGGGTCCCAACTGAGTTGTGGAGCACCACTACGTAGAAGAGTTTTGAGTAGCATTGGTGGTGGGAGATAATCATATGCTTAATTATTTATTCCTTTTAAGGGTTCCTTTTATCTTGGGGTTAATTAGGTCCCATCAAACGCATATTGTAAGTTATCATGCTAGTCGTTACCTATGTCAAACATCTATCGGTATACACTAGTCGCTATTGGACAAACATAACAACCATACAAAACGCGGTTTTCCCAATTCATGCATACTAGACGTTCTAATCATACATGCATATAAACAGTTTATATTGAGATAGCCATGGTGCTCGCGCTTTTGTCCTTTTTGCTTCTTTAAGCAACGGCCGCTTGTCGTCTTTACGCCACTAGCCTATTTCTCTAATTACAAATAACTAAAGAAACTCCATAACACTTTGGAGGAACAAAATTACAAAATTTAAATTACAAATATACTTGTAAATTAAAATGCGCGATTACACATAAATTTAAAATTCAAAAAATTCAAATCCGGGCACCATGACCATCCTCTTCGTGTTTGTACCTGAAAAGTTCAAAACTTGCAAACACAAACATTATATTATCACATAACATTTTCACATGTATTTTGACATTTAACATTTAAACATCAAAATAACATCAAGATTCATAATCTTAAATTTCTCATTGGCCGAATTTAAAAACAATTTCAATTCAAATTTTGTTAATTCTTTCTCAAAGAAAACAAAATTAAACCATGCATGTAGCCATATATCCCTACATGGCCGAATCATATAGGTAACTAAATGATAAATTTGTCACAAAATTTCATGCATATAAACATGACACAATTCATGAAGAAAAATAAGAAATCATTCAAGGTACTCTTAGTACCCTCCATGGCCGAATCTACCCTTTCAAAAAGGGTGTTTCTTTTAGAACTTTCATAAAGAAAAGAAACTAAACCATGATGCATAATGTTTTATGAACACAGAATCAAATTTCATGTTCATAAAAACAAAAACTTTAACACTTTAAAGGATTTGTGATACAAAATCCATATGCAGAATTTAAACTTTAACCCTTTAAAGATTTTTGACCGTGAAAGACTCTTTTCACAAACAAGGTACCATCACCCGTCGATGGTAAAGCAACCGGGCTCTGATACCACTTGAAAGTAAACTGGCCTTTGAAGGCCGATGCATGTAAGGTGTAAAACAAAAATTTTACTGCGGAACATACATGCACTCATAGATTCATGCTTTAAGACAGCATGATGTTACCTTGTTTTGGCCTGATCAGTCAGGGAGATGAGATGTCAGGCTTGAAGGGTTCAAACCCTCTAATGGTGATCCACACCACCGTTCGTCTATGATGCAAGAACTCTTTCTTGAAAGCCACCAGATGAACACCACAATGAGGCTTGCTATGCGCACACGTGGTGAGGGTGGAGACTAGGTATCCTGTTTGGAAAGGTGTACTGAGCTACTCTACAGAATGGTGCATAGAGGAGGAGAGTTGGCTTGGTTTCCCAATGAAACCTAAGGTGAGGAACATGTCTATTTATGCGCACCCTTTGGAGAGGAGGAGGGAATTCATTCATTCAAAATGAAAAACAAACTTTCAAATTTCTTTGAAAGTTGTGCATGAAACAGTGTGATAAGGTGGAGCTGTTGCAAAACAAACTTTGCTAACAACCTCCAATCTTATCCACATGAATTTAAATTCAAATTAATTTAAACTTAAATTCATAAACTATCATATAGTATATAGTTTTCATGCGCATAATTCAGCCCTATAAAGGGTCCAAATACATTGAGCAGTTGCATTCAAAATTTGAATCAACTTACCCACTGATTCCCTCAACCACCAAATCTGAATGGAGGTTTGTTTTAAGTGATAAGATAACACTCTTATCACTTAAAAGTGGCGCACCAAACAGCCTAGGGAGAGCCTCCAAAGATGCTTCTTCATCCAAGGAATATGCTCCAATAAGATCCTGTCTTATCCTTTTGTTATGAAATAACTTTTCAAAACCAATTCAAATTCGAATTCAAACACTTGAATTCAAACGTTCAAACATTCAAATTCAAAATTCAAAATTCAAAATTTCAAATTTCAAATTCAAAATTCAAATTCAAATTCAAATTTTAAAATTCAAATTTCAAATTTCAAATTCAAAATTCGAATTTCGAAATTCAAATTCTAAATTCAAATTTCAAAATTCAAATTTCAAATTCAAAACTCGAAATTCAAATATTTGATTATTAATTTAACTAATTAAATTAATTAGTAATGGCTTGGACTATCCAAGCCCATTACTAAACTCCATGCACCACCCACCCATTTAGGTGGGCTTCCAAACAGCTTTTTGGGCTAATAACATTATTAGGCCCAATACCTTTAAAGCTAGTCCATCATAACTACAAGGTGTTAGTGTGTGACCCATTAGGTCCAACTTAGCTACTGACATAACTGGGCTTGGGCCCAACAAGCCCACAACCCAATTAATGACAACACAGAGCACTAGCAATGCTTTGTTGCCCCAGAACTAGTCAGATTAATGACTTGATCATCCTATTGCACATATTTGGTTACCGTATGTATTTCCCTTCGTCTCGGTTATCTTCCCATTAACCTAGGGTAAGGAAATGTATCAACCCCTGCGGTTTAGGGTAAGCTTTATTCGAAATAGGGAATCTTCAATTTACTGACTCTAAAGGCAGATCATCTCATGATCTCTTTTACTATGCATAGATTCCCGAGTCCCTGTAAATGTCATCCCGATTTCTCCGGTTTACAGATAACCTAATCTCTCACAGAGATTTGACGAATTCCTTCAGCTTATTACCCTAGCCCTGTGCCCTTTAAGGACACGCCCAACAGTATACCTATGAGTCTCCATGTTTCAGGCAGACGAGGTATACAATCAAAACATGCCTTCAAGAACACAGTCTAGGTAATAACTTCTGGTCTAAGGAAAGACACACCCAAACATAAAGAGATTACTCTAATGACACTATCTGTGAGATTTCCTCATAGAGTCTCTTTTTGGGTCTGTTCAGTGCGAGCTATACTCTTATAGGTCCACCCACGACTTTAGCTAAGATATCTCCATATCTGCAGCTCATGAGGTCTTTACCTTGTATCCATATACAAGTAGATAAGTCGTACTAGTCTTTACTCGAGATCACTGATCCCCAAACTCAGTGTCTCTAGACTAGGAACATATAATTAGGAATAGACATGCAATATCCTTGAATCCTCATTATCGTGATCTCATCACAGATACTCAAGAGATACCTGTTCTATTCCAAGGGGTTTATCCAGTTCATTCATATAATATTAACAGTAATATCGAGACACAATATGAAACTGAATAAATAGTGCTTACATTTATTTGCGACAAATAAAGTTCTACATCTAGTGTCCTTTATTTAATCAAAAGATTGTCTCTAGGACACCCATATGCTAACAGAATCTGCATGAATCGGATTTTTTTACATATCGAGAGAGAATGGATTTGGTTAGAGTTCTTTTTTCTCTGACAGATGGTCAGAACGTCATCTGGGGTCGAATCCTACTGAGAGGTCCACTAGAGATCAGAAATTGTTGAAGAAAGAACAAGATTTTTCTTTTGTTCTTTCCAGGCGATCGGAAAAGAAAGAAATAGTTAATATATTCAAGATAATTATGTATTTACAAAATACCGTCTCAATTCATCCTATTTCATCAAATCCAGGATGTGATATGGTTCCGAAGGATGAACTGGACGGTTCCAATAAGATTTCATTCTTGAACAAAAATCCGTTTTTTTGTTTATTTCATCTATTCCATGACCGGAATAGGGGGGGATACACGTTACACCACGATTTTGAATCAGAAGAGAGATTTCAAGAAATGGCAGATCTATTCACTCTATCAATAACCGAGCCGGATCTGGTGTATCATAAGGGATTTTCTTTTTCTATTGATTCCTCCGGATTAGATCAAAAACAATTCTTGAATGAGGTATTCAACTCCAGGGATGAATCGAAAAAAAAATCTTTATTGGTTCTACCTCCTCTTTTTTATGAAGAGAATGAATCTTTTTATCGAAGGATCATAAAAAAATGGATCCGGACCTCTTGCGGGAATGGTTTGGAAGATCCAAAGCCAAAAATAGTGGTCTTTGCTAGCACGAACATAATGGAGGCAGTCAATCAATATAGATTGATCCGCCGAAATCTGATTCAAATCCAATATAGAACCTATGGGTACATAAGAAATGTATTAAATCGATTGATTAAAAAGAATCGATTCGATCGCAACTTCGAATATGGAATTCAAAGATATCAAATAGGAAATGAGACTCTGAATCATAGAACGATAATGAAATACACGATCAACCAACATTTATCAAATTTGAAAAAGAGTCAGAAGAGATGGTTCGATCCTATTATTTTTATTTCTCGAATCGAGAGATCCATGAATCGGGATCCTAATGCATATAGATACAAATGGTCCAATGGGAGCAAGAATATCCAGGAACATTTGGAACATTTCATTTCTGAGCAGAATAGCCATTTTCAAATAGTGTTCGATCGATTACGTATTAATCAATATTCGATTGATTGTTCTGAGGTTATCGACAAAAAAGATTTGTCTAAGTCACTTTGTTTCTTTTTGTCCAAGTTACTTCTTTTTTTGTCCAAATTTCTTCTCTTTTTGTCTAACTCACTTCCTTTTTTCTTTGTGAGTTTCGGGAGTATCCCCATTCATAGGTCCGAGATCCACATCTATGAATTGAAAGGTCCGAGTGATCCACTCTGTAATCAGTTGTTAGAATCAATAGGTCTTCAAATCGTTCATTTGAAAAAATGGAAACCCTTCTTATTGGATGACCATGATACTTCCCAAAAATCGAAATTCTTGATCAATGGAGAAACAATATCACCATTTTTGTTCAAGAAGATACCAAAGTGGATGATTGACTCATTCCATACTAGAAAGAATCAAAGGAAATTTTTTGATAACACGGATTCCTATTTCTCAATGATATCCCACGATCAAGACAATTGGCTGAGTCCCGTGAAACCATTTCATAGAAGTTCATTGATATCCTCTTTTTATAAAGCAAATCGACTTCGATTCTTGAATAATCGATATCACTTCTGCTTCTATTGTAACAACAAATTCCCTTTTTATGTGGAAAAGGCCTGTATCAATAATTATGATTTTACGTGTGGACAATTTCTCAATATCTTGTTCATTCGCAACAACATTTTTTCTTTGTGTGACGGTAAAAAAAAACATGCTTTTTTGGAGAGAGGTACTATTTCACCAATCGAGTCACAGGTATCTAACATATTGATACCTAACGATTTTCCGCAAAGTGGTGACGAAGGGTATAACTTGTACAAATTTTTCCATTTTCCAATTCGATCCGATCCATTCGTTCGTAGAGCTATTTACTCGATCGCAGACATTTATGGAACATCTCTAACAGAGGGACAAAGAGTCAATTTTGAAAGAACTTATTGTCAACCTCGTTCATATATGAATCTACCTGATTCAGAAGGGAAGAACTTGCATCAGTATCTCAATTTCAATTCAAACATGGGTTTGATTCACACTCCATGTTCTGAGAAATATTTAACATCCGAAAAGAGGAAAAAACGGAGTCCTTGTCTAAAAAAATGCCTTGAGAAAGGGCATATGTATAGAACCTTTCAACGAGATAGTGCTTTTTCAACTCTCTCAAAATGGAATCTATTCCTAACATATATACCGTGGTTCCTTACTTCGACAGGGTACAAATATCTAAATTTCATATTTTTAGATACTTTTTCAGACCTATTGCCGATACTAATACTAAGTAGTAGCCAAAAATTGGTATCCATTTTTCATGATATTATGCATGGATCAAATATATCATGGCCAATTCTTCCGATTCCATTGTGTCTTCCACAATGGAATCGGATAAGTGAGATTTCGAGTAAGTGTTTACATAATCTTCTTCTGTCCGAGGAAATTCTTCATCGAAATAATGAGTCACCATTGATATCGACACATCTGAGATCGCTAAATGTTCAGGAGTTCCTCTATTCAATCCTTTTCCTTATTCTTGTTGCTGGATATCTCGTTCGTACACATCTTCTCTTTGTTTCTCGAGTCTCTAGTGAGTTACAGACAGAGTTCGAAAAGGTCAAATCTTTGATGATTCCATCATACATGATTGAGTTGCGAAAACTTCTGGATAGGTATCCTACATCTGAACTGAATTCTTTCTGGTTAAGGAATCTCTTTCTAGTTGCTCTGGAACAATTAGGAGATTCTCTAGAAGAAATATGGAATTCTGCTTCTGGCGGCAACATGCTATGGGGTGGTGGTCCCGCTTATGGGGTCAAATCAAGACGTTCTAAGAAGAAATATTGGAATCTCGTCGATCTCATAAGTATCATACCAAATCCCATCAATCGAATCGTTTTTTCGAGAAATACGAGACATCTAAGTCATACAAGTCAAGCGATTTATTCCTTGATAA